>JAQIUQ010003712.1:495000-502500 GCA_030378365.1 Hybognathus amarus | reverse complement strand
CCCTTGCTCCCCTTTCAGTGTGGCCTCGGGCGGGCGCCATGGTCCCCATGGCGCCCGCCCTTGCTCCCCTTTCAGTGTGGCCTCGGGCGGGCGCCATGGTCCCCATGGCGCCCGCCCTTGCTCCCCTTTCAGTGTGGCCTCGGGCGGGCGCCATGGTCCCCATGGCGCCCGCCCTTGCTCCCCTTTCAGTGTGGCCTCGGGCGGGCGCCATGGTCCCCATGGCGCCCGCCCCTTGCTCCCCTTTCAGTGTGGCCTCGGGCGGGCGCCATGGTCCCCATGGCGCCCGCCCTTGCTCCCCTTTCAGTGTGGCCTCGGCCGGGCGCCATGGTCCCCATGGCGCCCGCCCTTGCTCCCCTTTCAGTGTGGCCTCGGGCGGGCGCCATGGTCCCCATGGCGCCCGCCCCTTGCTCCCCTTTCAGTGTGGCCTCGGGCGGGCGCCATGGTCCCCATGGCGCCCGCCCTTGCTCCCCTTTCAGTGTGGCCTCGGGCGGGCGCCATGGTCCCCATGGCGCCCGCCCTTGCTCCCCTTTCAGTGTGGCCTCGGGCGGGCGCCATGGTCCCCGAAATGGAAATCGGAGATATACATTTTGTTCGGCTTGAGCCAGGGATCGCAGTGATGCGAAAATCGTGATTCTAGCTCAAACGGTCTAGGAGTTATGCGCAATTTAGTACTTTTTTTGATTTTTTTTTTGTGATTATTTTTGTTAATTTTATTTTTTTTATTTTTAATTTTTTTTTTTTATTTATTTATTTTTTTTTATAGCAAATACACTTCGTGCTTGAAAACCTAATAATGAGAGACCTTTTTGACGATTATAGCGCCACCTATGATCCCCACCATGGTCCCCATGGCGCCCGCCCTTGCTCCCCTTTCAGTGTGGCCTCGGGCGGGCGCCATGGTCCCCGAAATGGAAATCGGAGATATACATTTTGTTTGGCTTGAGCCAGGGATCGCAGTGATGCGAAAATCGTGATTCTAGCTCAAACGGTCTAGGAGTTATGCGCAATTTAGTAATTTTCGAATTTTTTACCGTCCCCCAGGGGGCCATGTGGAGGAGTGGGAGGAGTTGGATCTGGATCCGACTCCTCCCATGTGGAGGAGTGGGAGGAGTTGGATCTGGATCCGACTCCTCCCATGTGGAGGAGTGGGAGGAGTGGGAGGAGTTGGATATGGATCCGACTCCTCCCTGTGGATTTCATGTTCTGCACACCACTTTACCATGGAAGCTTGTTTCTTTTTTTCTTGAAAATGGAAAAAAATGTAAGCCCTCCAGTCTGCTTCTGTTTTTGTGCAAAAAAAAAAATTCTCCAATCTTCTTGAAACTTTGGATTCTGATAGAGGGCCATGGGACTTAGACCTGAGTGCAAAAATGGAGGCTCTAGACCCTTCAGGAGCTGAGATATTGAGATCCCACGTAGCATTTATGCCATTATAAATATCTCAATATCTCAGCTCTGGAAGGGTCTAGAGCTTCCATTTTGGCACTCAGATCTAAGTCACATGGCCCTCTATTAGAATCCAGAGTTTCAAGAAGATTGGAGAAACTTTTTTTTTTTGCACAAAAAAAAAAAAACATAAGGGGTACCACTGTCGTTTTTTTTTTGTGCAAAAAAACCGCCCTTGCTCCCCTTTCAGTGTGGCCTCGGCGGGCGCCATGGTCCCCGAAATGGAAATCGGAGATATACATCTTGTTCGGCTTGAGCCAGGGATCGCAGTGATGCGAAAATCGTGATTCTAGCTCAAATGGTCTAGGAGTTATGCGCAATTTAGTACTTTTTTTGATAATTTTTTTTATTATTTTTTTTTTATTTTATTATTTTTATTTTTTATTTTCGTTTTTTTTATTTTATTTTTTATAGCAAATACACTTCGTGCTTGAAAACCTAATAATGAGAGAACTTTTTGACGATTATAGCGCCACCTATGATCCGATCCTCACGAAACTTTGCATGCTTCCTAACCATGTTAGGACACATGCTCATCGATTTTTGTGAAGTTCTATGGTCCCCATGGCGCCCGCCCAAGGATCCCCTTGCGTGTGGCCTAGCACGCCCGAGGATCCCCTTGCGTGTGGCCTAGTGTGGGCGCCATGGTCCGCCAAATGGAAATCGGAGATATACATCTTGTTCGTCTTGAGCCAAGGATCACAGTGATGCAAAAATCATGATTCTAGCTCAAACGTTCTCAGGAGTTATGCGCAATTTAGTATTTTATTTTGATTATTTTTTTTGATTATTTTTTTATTTTTTTTTATTTTTTTATAGCAAATACACTTTGTGCTTGAAAACCTAATAATGAGAGACCTTTTTGACGATTATAGCGCCCAATTTTCTTAGAATTGGTAACTAATTCTTTCAGATTAAATATTTATGCAAAATGTACTTATCAGAATAATTTTTGATGTTGGGTGGTTATGCTTTCATGTTTAAATGTAAGTTATTGATTTAGCTATTTGTGTTTTCTAGGAGCATTTCTATGATGCACCGAGTGGCTAAGGCTAACCAGGCTTGGTGTTTAAAGACTGTACAGACTAGAACTTGGTGATGGTAAGATTTAATAGATAACATGAGAGAATCATGGGCACAAACATAAAAAAATTATCATAGCTTTGTAGCTATTTGGTATAACTAAGTTTAAGATTTTGTGTGTTTCATAATACTCCTTTTGAATTTGTCCAGTCAAATAACTTTACAAATGTAATTTTTATTTTTTACTTAAAATTAGTTTTCAAACCAATTGTTTTCATGACTTGGCAGGTAGATGTTTTCTTGCTGTTTAATTTTAGACTCCACTGACTGGGAAATATCTGCCCATCAACTGTCCAACATCACCGCCACAAGAAGGGAACACGGATTCTTCCGGCGGCTGACTATTAGGGAGATTTCTTAAGGTGAGTGTCTAATTTTTTTCTTAAAGGGTTAGATCACCCAAAATGGAAATTCTGTCATTAATTACTCACCCTCATGTTGTTCCAAACATGTAAGAATTTCTTTCATCTTCACTACACAAATGAAGATATTTTTAATGAAATCTGATGGCTTCTTGCCCTCCATTGACAGTCTATGCAACTACCACTTTCAAGCCCTAGAAAGGTATAAAGCAGTGATCTCAAACTCAATTCCTGGAGGGCCACACGTCTGCACAGTTTTGCTCCAAAGCTAATCAAACACACCTGATCCAGATCCATTGAGCTAATCAAGGCCTTCAAGATCACTAGAAACTTCCTTAAAGGTGTGAGTTGGGGCTAAACTGTGCAGAGCTGTGGCCCTTCAGGAATTGAGTTTGAGATCACTGGTATAAAGGTACATCATTATGCTGCGTTCACATGTATACACTTTGAATCCATTCGTGCGTCGCAGGCAGGCTCATTTTTTAGCGTTTCACAAATTGACAGCAAAGTTCAAATTTTTCAACAGGATTTTTTTATGCGCATAACACGTCTTTGCATTGACTGACGGTAGAGATCCACTTTTGCGACACGACTGTCGTGACGCCTTCCCACATTTGTACTTTGATGGGCGTTCCTCAAGTTTACCACTAAGGACGTGGTTTTGACTTTGGATTTCCTGTCCGTGGCTTTGGAAGTGGTAGTTGAATAGGCTGTCAATGGAGGGACAGAAATGTCTTAGATTTCATTAAACATAACTTCGTTAAAGGTGCCCTAGAATGGTTTTTAAAATTATTTTATTATTGCTTCGGCTGCGCAACTCTGTCTCGTCTGTCACTGAACATGGGCTGGCATATGCAAATGTTCAGGGTCGTACACATTAATGATCCCGACTGTTGCGTAACAGTCGGTATTATGTGGAGAGTCGCCTGTTTTTCAGGAGTGTTTTTCAAAAGCGAGATTTAAACGAGACTCACTATACGTCATGTCCATGTACTGCACTCTTGTTATTTAACTATGCCAACATAAATTCAATTTCACATTCTAGGACGCCTTTAAGTGTTCTGAAGATGAGCAAAACTCTGGTTTGGAACAACATGTGGGTGAATAATGACAGAATTAACATTTTTGGATGAATGAATTCTTTAATTTACTTGATAATCAGTAAATTCTAGTCTTAATCTAACCAAAATAGTTTCTTGTGTGACTCAAAGTCTAAGATGATTGAACTTTTTCCACCATAATCTTGCTGTATTTATAAAACACAAATTGTATTAATTGTGTTCGATCTGGTTTTGTGTTGTGTTGTCCAGAGAACCAGCACTCCAGGATTTTTCGAGGAAGTTGGATCTGCACTGCCATTCCTGCTCTATGAAACTCTACTGTTAGCAACTGGACACAACTGATCCACTCGTTTCCAGCGACTGATCTGCTCGTATCCTAGAACTGTTCTTCATCTGCTGAACGTTGTTGACTCGAGCACTGCTGTACTGTTGCAGAGTCGAAGGTACTGAATCAACTTCACTGACACAGGACTTACATTCACTGACATGTTTAGGATTTGAAGGATCAAAGACCATTTGACAGAAATGCCTATATTGTGCATTCATTGTTTATTTTAATGGTTAACCTATGATGTAAAGGGGCTTGTTTGTTAATAAAATAAATAGTTTGTTAAAACCACTGTTGGAATTTTGCCTTTTTTTTCTGCACTGTACTATTTCCAAATTTGCAAACTTCATATAAGTGATGTTGGTCCTCTAAACATGAAACGAGTATAAAAAAATTACACAAAATGTGTATAAATCCTATATGACTTTAATTTGACTAGCTTATGATTCAATATAAGAACTTTAAATGATTTGTATATGAATTGAAGTTATTTTCTAACAAAACCATATACCATTGCATATGTTTGTCATGTAAAATTCATATCATTCAATATAAGAACTTTAAATGATTTGTATATGAATATTGTGTGTTTTCTACAATTACCATACACAATTGCATACTTTTGTCATGTACAACTCATATAAGACTTTTACACTATTCATATATGATGCAAAAATCTCCTATAAGTTGTATGTGTGCTATTTAGTATGAAAGGGGCCATAATCGGTCTGATTTTTTATAGGACATGTATTGGTCTTACATGAAACACATAAGGTAATTCTGGCCAATTTAAGCAAGGAAGATATATGGTTGCTGTATATGAACCATGCTGTTTTTTTCATATGGGTGAAGCTGACTGGTGGTGGCCTTCCCATAAATAGGCACACAGAGATGAATAGATAGATTAGGATAGAAAATTATTTGTTGATCGACGTCATGAGTTTACGGGCGCGGCTCCACCTCGATCGACGTCAGCACTTTGCCCCTAACCAATGAGAAGCATTGTGGGCGGGGCTACACGTGTACCCCCGCCCAAATCTGTGAGCCTATCAGGGGAGTATAAAAAGTGAGTGGCTTGTTTACTAGGTATGCCTCACAAAAAGTATGTATTTGATTAAAGATTTCAAGGGTACATGAATTTTAAAAAATAATGAAGTGCACGGATAAATCATTTATAATAAACACTACAATATTACATATAAAAAGAAGATTTGTCAAATTTGATTTCATGCCGACTTTAATTAACGGGCGCAGTTATGTGACGCAGGCGCAGTGATGTGACGCAGTCTCAGTGATTCGTGAGTGACTCTATGACGAAGTCGTTGGAATTCTGCCAAGGCGTCATTTTGCTGCCCTGCATTGTGACATCACAAGAATTTTTGAAACGTGCAGGGTATTATATTTTTATAACGAACTCTGAAACGAACCCATCGGCCTGTGAAATCTCCCGTGAACTGGATTTATCGGAACAGCTGGACCCTGTCAGACGACGAGTTGCATCGAGACAAGTAAGGGGTTATAACTGTGAAAAAAGTTAAATTTAACTTAATGCAAAGTGCCCGAACAAAGTAACAGCTACACGACTGTTTTCAACATAGTGTATTTTGCATTCATATAGCTAATCCAAACAACGCCAAACTCGTCACTGCACCCGTAAGTTACAAGACACCCGTCAAGTCTGAAATCCATCAGACTAACACACACACACACACAGACAGACGTTCCTGTAGTTTATAGATAGATTTGGGCTGCTCAGTTTGAGTTATTTTAGTACATCAACTCTGTGTGTGAGAGAGAGAGAGAGTGTGTGTGTGATAGTCTGTATGTGTGTGTGAGAGTGTGTGATTGTGTATTGATGTTGTTCTGTCTCTGTTTCAGGTGAGAATGGCCGAACTAGTTGTGTGCATTGGTCTTCAGGCCATAAAAGTGCCTGCGATCCCTCTCTCTGAAGGACAGCTCAGGTGTGTGTGTGTGTGTGTGTGTGCTCAGACGTCAGTGTGTAGCTGGTTAAAGGGATAGTTCACCCAAAAATGAAAATGAAAATAAAACATAAATATTCTATTTAATTTGACAGTAATGTTATTTATGTTATGTTATGATAATGTTATATATCTGGTTTTACAGTGTGAACACACAGAAAGAGAAGGAGAAAGCTCCAACAGCTGACTCAGGAAAAGCAGAGAATTGACCAGCCAATCCTGACGCAGGAGTCAGATCACAGTATGGACTGTGTAAAGCGTTTAAAGGTAAGTACTTGAGCGAGCTTTATTTTTAAAGAGGCGTTTACAACAAAAAAAGCATTTAAGGTTTAAGTTATCGAGATAAAAATCAACCCGATTTCAAGGGAGGACCAGATTTGTGAACAGCTTCTCGAAACACAGAAACACTAACATGTCGGCACATCACGTGTCAGTCCAGTGACGCTATCCGAAAGTGTAATGTTCGCCGTCTCCTGCTTTGGCATTTGTTTAGGTTTTAGTGTATTTCCATAGCATACCTGTTTCCTTTTAAAACACAGAATCGGCTCGTTCTCCTGCGAATGTTTTTCTGCACGGGTCGGCCACACACTCTTAACGTTGCCGATAGTCTACGTGCGAGTCGCGTGTAATGACAGACAGACAGTCTTCTAGTTGGTTAGTGATGTCAAATATTACTATTACACTATTCTTGCAACAATTTTTCATTGCTAAGTTGGTCCAGAGGGTTCTCCCTATTCCCTATGATCTTCAGCTGGTTCCGTACATTCAGCCATGTCGTCTTATTTTTGTCCGCGTTACTCAAAAGATTACGATTCCCAAACCTTAAGTAATACTTAGGGAAATGACCTTTGACCGTTGCGCAAGTTTTGGAGTTTTTGCAGATCTATGCCCCATCTGGCGACAAGCGAAACTGCAACCAGAATGAACTACAAACCGGTCTCTTGAATCCATCTTCTACTTTTGTGGAAAGTTGACTAAAGTTTTGTTGCTCGAGTTGTCTCCGCTGATACGGAGAATGGCGGTGAAAACACAAACCTGCCAGACATTAAGCGATTATATGCAACACTTAACACTTTTTAAGGGATTACTTAAATGAAAAAAACAGCATTTATGGGAAATTCTAATCTAAGTGTTTATGACGTTACACTTGATTGACATAGTACACCATATTAAAGGGATAGTTCACCCAAAAATGAAAATTAAGTCATTAATTACTCAGCCCCATGCTGTACCAACCCTGT